>CM056052.1:534380725-534420725 GCA_029574335.1 Rana kukunoris | reverse complement strand
CCCCTTCTGGAGAGCGTGATTTTTCAGGATTGGGCTCGACCTGATAGGGTTTTTATCCCTCCTAAAAGGGTCACCATTCTCTATCCTATGGAAGAAGAATTTGCAAAGAAATGGGCACTCCCTACCGTGGACGCAGCCATTTCCTGCGTAAATAAATTCCTGACCTGTCCGGTGGAAAATGTCCAGGTGTTTAAAGATCCAGTCGACAAAAAATTGGAGACCCTACTGAAGGCTTCTTTTACCACAGTAGGTGCCGTGGTTCAGCCAGCAGTGGCAGCCATTGGCGTTTGTCAGGCTTTAAAGGATCAGACTAAACCGATATTAAGGGACATACCGGCTCAGCAAGCTCGTGAATTGGCTGACCTCCCAAGAGCTCTCTGCTTTGCAGTAGATGCTATTAAGGACTCCGTTCAACAGGCGTCCCGTTTATCTCTGCTGTTTGTTCATATGCGTCGCCTTTTGGGACTAAAAAACTGGTCAGCAGAGGCACCCTGCAAAAAGCTTTTAGCAGGATTTCCCTTTCATGGTGGGAGACTATTCGGTGAAGACCTAGATAAATATATCCAGACCATATCAAGTGGTAAAAGTTCTTTCTTGCCTATCAAGGAAAGATCGCGTGGGCCCGCATTTAAGCGACAGGCCTTCACAGGCTCGGCCCCTTCAACTTCCCGTCAGTATCGACGGCCTCCCGGGCGTTCAGCATTTAATAGCCGCCCACAAGGACAAGCCACGACAGGCAAGAGGCCATGGCCTCGCAAGCCGGTTAAACCAGTCCTCAAGTCAGATTCATGAAGGGGCGCCCCCACTCTCTTGGGTGGGGGGAAGGCTTCGGTTTTTCTCCGAAGTGTGGAAGGCCAGAATTCCCGACTCTTGGGTAAGATCCGTGGTAACCACGGACTACAAGCTAGAGTTTCGGGAAGTGCCCCCTCCTCATCTTCAGGGGTCAAGTCTTCCAAGCGACCCATTAAAGAGGGCCTCTCTTGTAAAAGCATTGGATCGTCTCTGGCTCCAAGGAGTAATTGTAGAAGTACCAACCCAGGAATGGAGTCTGGGATTCTACTCCAACCTTTTCATAATACCAAAGCCCAATGGCGACGTCAGGCCTATCTTGGACCTCAAACGCCTAAATCGCTTTCTAAACATTCAGACCTTTCGTATGGAGTCCATACGTTCGGTGGCAGCCAGCCTACATCAAGACGACTTTCTAGCATCTATAAGACATAAAAGATGCGTATCTGCACGTGCCGATCTACCCGGCACATCACAGGTTTCTTCGTTGTATGATAGATCACCGCCATTACCAGTTCGTAGTCCTCCCTTTCGGGTTGGCAACAGCTCCGCGGGTATTCACAAAGGTGTTAGCCCCGGTGCTAGCCGTCCTAAGGACAGAAGGCATTTTAGTCTTGGCATACTTGGACGATCTTCTGGTTATCGACAGCTCAGCTTCCAACCTCAATCAGGCAGTAGGTCGCACAGTTCAGCATCTAGAGGAATTCGGGTGGATTGTAAACCTAGAAAAATCGGTATTGAAACCCACAAAGCAGTTGGAATATCTAGGCCTTCGGCTAGATACAGACTGCCAGAGGATAAGTTTACCTCAAGCAAAGATCAGATCAATAACTCAAGCAGTTCAAGTGATCTTAGGCAAGAAGAGGCCGACTATTCGCCTATGTATGCGACTGCTGGGGAAGATGGTGGCCGCCTTCGAGGCTGTGCCCTACGCCCAGATCCATACCAGATATCTTCAGGCAGCCATTTTCTCTGCTTGGAACAAATCCATTCAGGCGTTAGATCGTCCGTTGGTGCTCTCCCCGAAGGTCCGGCGCAGCCTGTCTTGGTGGCTGGTCTCTCAAAATTTGTCAAAAGGGAAATCCTTTTTCCCCATCACGTGGAAGATAGTATCCACGGATGCCAGCCTGTTAGGTTGGGGGGGGGCAGTTCTAGAAGAACAGACCCAGCAAGGGCTGTGGTCGGGGGCAGAAAAACTGCTTCCCATCAATATCTTGGAGATCAGAGCTGCTCGACTGGCCCTGATCGCCTGGACTCTCCCCCTTCAGGGTCTGCCAGTAAGGATACAGTCCGACAACGCCACTGCGGTGGCATACATAAACCACCAGGGGGGCACGAAGAGCCCAGCAGCCCAAAGAAGTAAACCTGATTTTCTCATGGGCCGAAGCCCATGTACCCTGCATCTCGGCGGTGTTCATCCCAGGGATAGACAATTCTCAAGCAGATTTTTTGAGTCGTCAACAGTTGCTCCCGGGGGAATGGTCTCTTCACCCCCAGGTATTCCAAGAGATTTGCCAAAGATTCGGAGTCCCAGATGTGGACATTATGGCAACGAGATCCAACAAAAAATTCGACAAATTCATATCCCGAGCCAGGGATCCCTCGGCCTACGGGACCGATGCGTTGGTTTGCCCTTGGCACCAGTTTTCTCTTCTGTATGCGTTCCCTCCACTGCAGATGATTCCCCGCCTTCTACGGAGGATCCGGGTGGAGCGCAGGCCTGTGATCCTGGTGGCCCCAGCCTGGCCCAGGAGGGCTTGGTACGCACTCATCGTGAAGATGTCAGTCGGGGCGCCGGGGCCGCTCCCCCTGCGCCCAGATCTGCTGTCTCAGGGCCCAATCTGCCATCCTGCTTCACAGCAGCTAAATTTGACGGCTTGGCAGCTAAATCCCTAATTCTTAAGGGCAGAGGCCTCTCAGATTAGGTCATATCTACGTTGATTCAGGCTAGGAAACCGGTCTCCAGAAATATTTATTACAGAGTCTGGAGAACCTATGTGGAGTGGTGCGAGTCTCAAAAATGGCATCCTCGAAAGTTTTTTATTGACATGATCTTGCGATTCCTCCAGGTTGGCGTTGACAAAGGGTTGGCTCTTAGTACTCTAAAGGAGCAGGTGTCGGCTTTATCAATATGGTTTCAAAGACCCTTGGCCACCCATTCGCTTATGAAAACCTTCTTGCAGGGGGTCTTGCATGTGAATCCCCCTATTAGAGCTCCCCTCTGCCCCTGGAATTTAAATCTGGTCTTGTCAGCTTTACAAAGGCAGCCGTTTGAACCTCTGACAGAAATCCCCGAAAGTTGGTTTTCTTGGTGGCTATGGCTTCAGCCAGAAGGGTTTCCGAGCTGGCAGCCTTGTCATGCAGGGAGCCATACCTTATTCTGCATAAGGACAGAGTGGTTCTGCGGCCTCAACCTTCTTTCCTTCCTAAGGTCATATCCAGTTTTCACTTGAATCAGGACCTAGTCCTACCATCCTTCTTTCCTACTCCCCAGTCCAGAGAGGAAAGACGGCTTCATACTTTGGACGTGGTTCGAGCCATGACGGTCTATCTCAAGGCTACAGAGAAGATTCGGAAAACAGATGTGCTTTTTGTTCTTCCGGATGGCCCCAAGAAGGGTCAGCCGGCTGCCAAGTCTTCCTTGGCTAGGTGGATTAAGCAGCTGATTTTTCAGGCATATGGTCTGAAGCGCGTTCCACCTCCCTTATCAGTTAAAGCCCATTCTACGAGGGCCATGAGTGCCTCCTGGGCGGCACACCATCAGATCTCTATGGCACAGGTTTGCAAGGCGGCAACCTGGTCTTCCGTACATACGTTTACTAAATTTTATAAGTTGGACGTTGCAAAGGGTACGGACGCAGCTTTTGGGCAGGCGGTCCTACGGGCAGCAGTATAGAATCCTCTGGCCCGGTTCACGCCCCCTTGTTTTTCTGTTGGTGGAGCCATGTTTTCTCCTGACAATGTTTTTATTTGGCTATTCTTGGCCTTACGGTCTCCCTCCCTTCATAGAGCATTGCTTTAGGACATCCCAAGTGTAATGGCTATGCGCTCTGTGTCCCGTGATGTACGATAAAGAAAAAAGGATTTTTAATAAACAGCTTACCTGTAAAATCCTTTTCTTGAAGTACATCACGGGACACAGAGCTCCCACCCCTCTTTTGGGGAACATTGTGTAACCTCGGGAGAATTGCTTGCTACAAAACTGAAGCACTCCCAGTGGGAGGGGGTTATATAGGGAGGAAACTTCCTGTGAAATTGATTACACCAGTGTCCACACCTGAAGGTACCCATATAACCCAAGTGTAATGGCTATGCGCTCTGTGTCCCGTGATGTACTTCAAGAAAAGGATTTTACAGGTAAGCTGTTTATTAAAAATCCTTTTTTTATCGTGACTGCGACATTATGGCGGACACATCAAACACTTTTGACACCATCTTGGGACCATTGTAATTTTTACAGTAAACAGTGCTATAAAAATGCACTGACTACTGTGAAAATGACACAGGCAGTGAAGGGGTTAACCTGTAGGGGGGGTGAAGGGGGGGTTAAGTGTGACCTAAGGGAGCGATTCTTACTGTGTGACGTCACTGATCATCGTTCCCTATGACAGGGAACAAACGATCAGTGACACTCTCACTAGGAAGAATGGGGAAAGATTTGTTTACACTTACCTCTCCCCGTTCTTCAGCTCTGTGACCCGATCGCGGGACACCAGCGGCAATCGGGTCCGCGGGGGCCTGCAGGCACGGTCACGGAGCTCACGACGGGGAAGCGAGCGCGACCCATGGCTGGGCTCTTAAAAGGGGATGTACCTGTACGTGCTTATGTCCAGCCGTGCCGCTCTGCCAGCGTATATCATTGTTAGGCGGTCCTTAAGTGGTTAAAGTGGAACTTCACCCTAAACCTAATGTCCTCAACCTGCCTCCTCTCTCTCGATTGGATTTTTTTTAATTACTTAAAATATTAATTGAAATGCAAAGACACCTAGTCAAGATGATGACATCTTGGACCCCACACTCTCCTCCTCCTCGGTCCTGCTGCACATATGCAGATGCTCAGCAGAGCTTCAGGCCCCAACAGTCCCGAAGCACATCTGCTGTTTTCTCGTAGGATGAATGCCTGAAATGTTCTCTGTCCTTGTGCATGCACAGGATGAATCCTGCGTAGGCACATATGTATCAAGGGGCCCTGCCAGGACCTGATGCTTTGGAACTTTGACACATCAGAGCGCCACACAGAAGCTTCTGGATAAACTTCACTGGGTATATGTAAAGGTTTACAACCACTGTAAAGTGACTGGCCTCCTATATGAGTTGTGCCTGTTAATCTGCAAGTCTCTCTCCCTCTACAGCTTTTACAAAACATTTCTAAGCTTCAGAAGACAGGGGGAGGGAAGCTGATGTCACACACTGCACACAGCTGAGTGTTATCTGAAACCTGGGTGGAGGGAATGGACACACCCCCCCTCTACAAAGTCTCTTAGGGAAACATGCACAGATGAGAGTCAGTTTACACTGCAGCGGCACGACTTTGGGGGCGCCTCTGCAAGTCGTCCTGAGGACGACTTCAGAGGCGATTTGCAAAACGACTTCTGTATAGAAGTCAATGAAGGTCACCCCGAGCCGTCCCCAAAGTGGTGCAGGAACCTTTTTCTAAGTCTGAGCGACTTGCGTCACGCCTATTAGAAAGATTGCATTGAATGGCATACGACTCGTCAGGCGGCTGAGCCGCCTGACAAGTCGCCCCAGTGTGAGCCGGCTCTTAGGCTATCACCTGCTGTGTGCAGGGGGCATCCACCACCCAGGCTAGTCTGCTGTTAGGGTAGATTGTCAAAAGTGACATATGCAGATAGAGGAATGAGGCAGAAGACAGAAATCATACCAGTTGCTTTGGGCTGGGGCAAGTACACACTATAGAAGGATGTGCCGTGTTCATGTTTGGCTTCAAAGGTTATCAATACAACCAGGGTTTTTTTTTTTTAGGGGGAACTCAGTTCCACCACCTCTGGCTCAGACCCTTTGGTGCCTGCTCACCACAATCACTTGTAAACACAGAAGTCTGGTTTCTGTGTTTACAAGTGACAGCTCTGCACTCTGTGTGTAACCACCTGAACTCTGCACTTTGTATGGCATGCAATCCTGGTATTTAATGCCCCTTTAAGACCCTTCTACAGTTTGTGAAATCTGAATGGGTCGTGGTTGAGTTCCTGCACCTATTTTCTGAGGAAAAAAAAAGCTCTGAATACAACCACTTTAAGTTAGTAATGCTCCAGTGTATTTTTTACATCTATGGAATCATAGGTGTGCGCTGCCTATAACATTAGGGTGTGCGCCCCAAAGCTCAAACACACATGCGTGTGTGTGTGTGTGTGTATATATATATGTATATATATATCAGTAGGGAAATGGACGGTGTCAGTAGAACAGTGGATGGTGTCAGTGGGCTGGGACGGTTAGTAGTTTTTTTACTATTTGTTTTATTATTATTTTTTACAATCATTTTTTGTTACAATTTTTTATGAGCACCTTTGGTGAGATATCAGGGGCCTAAACAGACCCCTGATATCTCACTTTTGAGACAGAGAAAAGGGGCTGAGGACAAAGATGTTGGAGTCCCTTTCTCTGTGGCAAAGCAACACAGGGTGATTAGGGTGTGCCTGGGCACACCTGGCACACCCTGTGCGCACGCCTATGTATGGAATATAGATATGTGGGATAAGAGAAGCAGAGAAGAGTGGTGGGAATGAGATTGGATTAGTTAATATGTTTACATGCAAAGCAAATACAGAGACGTGCCGATTCATACATCTGTTAGAGAATACGGAGGAAAATGGCATGCCTAGTTTTCCTACTACATGGGATCCTAAAATCCCCTTTTCTGAGAAATTGTATTCTCTCTAACCCAATTCTATGCAATAGGGACAATGAAATGGATAGATGGCTAGATTTAGAGTCTATTTATATAGAATGGTTCATAGTCCGTGAAGTATTTTAACCAACACCCTGCTTATAAAACAGTCAATAAACAGTATATAGATTTCATACACAGGACTAAGGTCATCAGCAAAAAGTTTATGCCTGTATATTAAAATACCTGCCTCCCATAAGTGTTGGGTTTCAGCATCCATATATTATTGATGACAGGCTGCTCAGCCTTTCTACATTTGGGAGCAGATATAACGGGCAATTACCACCACAGAATTAATAGGATTTACTCATTTCAGAAATATTGGAACATATTTTCTGCAATATAGGTACCAAGGATTTAAAGACAAAACTGTGACCTTACATACCTGCTCACACTTCCGTTTACACAATGCATTTAAATGGCTATCGCATCATCACCAAATTCAGGAATGAGATGAGTATTTTTTGTATCCAGGTACCCAAAAGGATTTTTGCATTTTAAGAAATCTAAAATGTTTATAGGGACATTAAGTATTCTTGTACATACTTTCTTTCTTTATTCAGGTCAGGCATAAAAAATAAAAGTTTAAACGTTTTTCCTTTATTTTCGGGAGGTAAATAAGAAATATTGCATATAAATATTGTGTTATCAAATCTAGCCAACAGGAGGAGCTCTGCACCTACTTAGATGTACAGATGACCGTTTTTCTCGACCGAAAACGCTCTGCCGGGAATTCCGACAGGAAAATAGAGAGCAGGTTCTCCATTTTTCCCGGGCAGTTTTCCTGTCGGGAAAAGTGCTAGGGAACATACACATGGCCGGGATTCCTGGCCAAATTCTCTACTGGCAGTTTTCCTGCTGGGAAAACCGGTCGTGTATACGAGGCTTGAGAGGCGCTTTTTGCAGCCAGTGTCTGCTTGGCTGGTGCAGTCATTTTACCCCGTAGGATCTCGACACGCTTGGGACACACAGTCGTACACACATATATTGTGTAGCATTATAATCTTAGGTACCATGCGGGACAGCCACTGGCACCACACCAACAAATGATGTCGGACGCCTGCACAGCATCTTTGTTTGCCCCTTCCCTGCCACATCTGTCAGCACTGAGGTCACGTTATCAGAAAAAGGAGGAGAAACAAAGGGAGAGGAGAAATTATAGAATAATAGTCAGTAGCAGTTTGCAAAGGTGGAGGAACCTCTATTGTTGGGTGGCTCACATGTATGGATGCCACCCCATATTTCCAACCACATGGGCCTTTTTTTTTTATAGCAACAAGTGTTTGACATTCGATAAAAATGCAGCAGAAATAAAAATGCTAATAAAATAATATTCACGTGGGTTTCACCATAGGTAATGTATTAGTCCTTAGTTCACTCTTATAGAGTTTACAGAACATCCTTTAAGTATTTATTTATCCATTCTCTTTCATCTTGCTTTGTAGCTAAAGTACATGCATCCCTCTCCTGACGAGTGGCTATAACTGCCACGAAACACGTCAAGACACACGAGTCTTCCGATTCAAGGATGCCAAGCTTAGTTCTCTTTTATGCACTTTATTATATGATTTCATTCTTTATGATGCTTCTACTTTATTGGATCTGTATATGTATTTAATTAATTTATCAATTGCTCTTTTCTGTATCAATTATATTTATTAAATATGTCAACTTGATCATGTTAATTTTTATTTTATTTTTTGTTTTATTTTTTGGAAACTGTGTGTCATGCATTGCTACATGACACAATCTATGTTACAAAGGGTACTATGGGTATTCATGGACCTTAAATTGATCAAATTTTAATGAAGCGCCTGGTTACTTCCAAGTACCGCAAAGTTAAAAATTTAGAGGGGGGGGGTCAGAGAGTTTATTAGCTCTAAACCCAGCCGATTTGTTCAGATTTGTGTCTCTGTCTCAGCTTGGCTGAATGTGGGCTCATTATGTCGCTTCTGTGGTGCTATTCCCACCCCAGGACGACAGGTGGCAGCAGTGGAGTTGAGGTTTGGGTGCTTTTCCCCAGCAGCCTATCAGGAGGGGTTTTCCTTGCTGTGGATGCTGGGGGTATTTATGAGAGACGCCATTGGTCTGGCATCTTCTTTGAGTGCGGCACCCACCTTTAGAGTGACTGCATCATGGCGCCCCGGCGAAATGGCCTTGCAGGCCGGGGTGCGCGTGCCACGTGGTGTTCCTGGTTCCAGGACCATGTTGGTCTAGAACATTTAAAGATGTGACTGAGCCCCAGTGATCTACTGGGTCCCCTATCCTGAGAAGATCCTAAGCATTGTTCCCAGGGAGAGGAAGCTGTTTGGTGGAGAGCCAAGAGAGGCTGGCGATCCAATAGGGTCTCGACAATTCACCGGGGATCAAGGTAACCGGATACTGAGAGGTTGGACGTTGGTCACCTGTCAGTCGGTAACCTGTAAACTACCTGAAGGAGATCCAGGCCAAAGTCTATAAAGGAGGGTTATCTCCGCTATTTTAATCCTAAGGAGGGTCTGTGGCAGAGACTTTTCCTCTAAGTTCCGAGGAATACTCTGGCTGCCAGGTCAGTGAGAGAGGCCTGTCCAGGTGCGCTATACCCACCCCGGCTGGAGTGGCGAGGAAGACGAAGTGTTGTTGGAAGCAGGACGGTTTCCCTATTGTTATGCCTGAATCTGCCATTTCTCCTTCTGCTTCACCTCTACTCTTCCCCACAAGTTTTATTGTTTTTACCCGGCTGGGTAATAAAGAGCACAGAAAAAGACACCTGTCATGGACATTCCATTACTGCTACATTCACCATACACCCTTAGATGGCGGACGAGCTAACGTGCCACCCAAAACAAACCAGCAGCTCCTTCGGGGGTAGTGCTACATTAATAATCAGATTTTACTATGAAAGGGTGCTGTGCTGCCCCGTATAGGGAATCACAACACATGACCCCAAAAAAATAGGTATCATTCCATTCATTATACACATGCTTCTAAAGTCCCAAAACTTTTTTTTTTCTTTTACCACATATATCCTAATAAAATAAGCCTCATCTGACTTTGCTCATTTAAGACCGACAGCTCACCTTATCTGTTACGCTTGTGTTGTTGTCCAGTGGTAGATTTTTATTCCCATTGTCATCTTCGTCATCCAGCAATAACAGATCAACGATATCATCAGCAACCTGTGATTTTAATAGGCTTGTGCAGTCATTGTCTGGCTGTCCTTGAACTGTCTGAGCCATGTTTAAGTTATTCAGCAAAGATTCAGAGTTATCAGCCAAGGTTAATTCCGTCTGCTTGGGACTAAACAGCGGTGGTGGCATATCATTACAATTATTTTCTTTTAAACCATTCAATGGCTGATTAAGCACATTACTTACAAGTTGCTGCTTCTGCATATCAACAGTCTGCTGAATAAATGGCCCTCCATTAGCATTTCCAAAATTATTATCCAAAGTGCTTTTGCCACCAAGTGTACCAGTGACCTCATTAAACTTGTTGGCTTGAGTCACTTGCGGCTGCTGCCATTTTTGTGCCCCCTGAATCTCCCCTCCCACTTGGGTGTTAGCGGCTGGTTTGGGAAGACGGGTGATGTGCTGAAAGTACTGCTGAACCGGCTGATGAAGAATTCTTGGTGCTCCAGGTGCCTGAGTTACCATTACTGGCACAGTCACTTTGTAAAGTTGTCCTAAAACACAAACAAAAATCCATATCAGCAAATGTCATAGTAAAGCCTGGTACACACGATCGGATGTCCATCGCACAAAGCGTAGCACTTTTGTCCGAAGGGCGTTGACTAGGGATGAGCTCCGCGTTCGATACGAACGTATGTCTCGAAACGGGTCGTTCGCGCCAAATTCGAGTGACGCGCAACGGCCCATAATTCACTGCGGCATTGCGCGCTGATGATTGGCAAAACATGCACTATGACCCTGCATGCTTGGTCAATCACAGCGCGCAAGAAACGGAGAGCCATACCTGGCTTTGGCCAATTATGGCTCAGGGCTTTAGCACACGCCCCACACTATACAGGTGGTTCTCAAAAAATTAGCATATTGTGATAAAGTTCATTATTTTCTGTAATGTACTGATAAACATTAGACTTTCATATATTTTAGATTCATTACACACAACTGAAGTAGTTCAAGCCTTTTCTTGTTTTAATATTGATGATTTTGGCATACAGCTCATGAAAACCCAAAATTCCTATCTCAAAAAATTAGCATATCATGAAAAGGTTCTCTAAACGAGCTCTTAACCTAATCATCTGAATCAACTAATTTACTCTAAACACCTGAAAAAGATTCCTGAGGCTTTTAAAAACTCCCAGCCTGGTTCATTACTCCAAACCGCAATCATGGGTAAGACTGCCGACCTGACTGCTGTCCAGAAGGCCATCATTGACACCCTCAAGCAAGAGGGTAAGACACAGAAAGACATTTCTGAACAAATAGGCTGTTCCCAGAGTGCTGTATCAAGGCACCTCAGTGGGAAGTCTGTGGGAAGGAAAAAGTGTGGCAGAAAACGCTGCACAACGAGAAGAGGTGACCGGACCCTGAGGAAGATTGTGGAGAAGGACCGATTCCAGACCTTGGGGGACCTGCGGAAGCAGTGGACAGTCTGGAGTAGAAACATCCAGAGCCACCGTGTACAGGCGTGTGCAGGAAATGGGCTACAGGTGCCGCATTCCCCAGGTCAATCCACTTTTGAACCAAAAACAGCGACAGAAGCGCCTGACCTGGGCTACAGAGAAGCAACACTGGACTGTTGCTCAGTGGTCCAAAGTACTTTTTTCGGATGAAAGCAAATTTTGCATGTCATTCGGTAATCAAGGTGCCAGAGTCTGGAGGAAGACTGGGGAGAGGGAAATGCCAAAATGCCTGAAGTCCAGTGTCAAGTACCCACAGTCAGTGATGGTCTGGGGTGCCATGTCAGCTGCTGGTGTTGGTCCACTGTGTTTTATCAAGGGCAGGGTGAATGCAGCTAGCTATCAGGAGATTTTGGAGCACTTCATGCTTCCATCTGCTGAAAAGCTTTATGGAGATGAAGATTTCATTTTTCAGCACGACATGGCACCTGCTCACAGTGCCAAAACCACTGGTAAATGGTTTACTGACCATGGTATTACTTTGTTCAATTGGCCTGCCAACTCTCCTGACCTGAACCCCATAGAGAATCTGTGGGATATTGGGAAGAGAAAGTTGAGAGACGCAAGACCCAAGACTCTGGATGAGCTTAAGGCCGCTACCGAAGCATCCTGGGCCTCCATAAAACCTCAGCAGTGCCACAGGCTGATTGCCTCCATGCCACGCCGCATTGAAGCAGTCATTTCTGCAAAAGGATTCCCGACCAAGTATTGAGTGCATAACTGAACAGAATTATTTGAAGGTTGACTTTTTTTTAATTAAAAACACTTTTCTTTTATTGGTCGGATGAAATATGCTAATTTTTTGAGATAGGAATTTTGGGTTTTCCTGAGCTGTATGCCAAAAGCATCAATATTAAAACAATAAAAGGCTTGAACTACTTCAGTTGTGTGTAATGAATCTAAAATATATAAAAGTCTAATGTTTATCAGTACATTACAGAAAATAATGAACTTTATCACAATATGCAAATTTTTTGAGAACCACCTGTACATCCCTAGGAGTTGTACATATATTTATACACTGTATAGCTTGATAGATCAGTGCTTCCTAATTTACTGGCAGGCAGGTGATTGTGCTATTTAAAGACGTTATCACACGTATAGACACCCAGCAGGTACAATATTTAAAGCGGAAGTAAACCCATCGATTTAACAGTTTCAAAAAGCAGTTAAATTTCCGGCATGCCGGGATTGCCAACTGTCACATTGGTTGTGCTCTCAACCAGAATGTCAAACCATCCAATGGCTGGTGTCATAACTGATCACATGTGCAGCACCACGGCAGTTGAAGATTAAACATAGGCCAAGATGGCAGCTTCCTTGGCTGAAAATGATAGGTGGGTTTACTTCCACTTTAAAGAAATCTCCTGGAGCAGTGATTTTAATAATGTTTAAATAAAAAAATAAAAATGATAAAATTCCTTTAAATATTGTACCTGCTGGGTGTCTATAGTTTGCCTGTGAAAACGTCTTTGAGAACCCGGGAAAAAAGTTTTTAAAACGGTCTTTTTTTCAGGAGTCCTGCTCCTGAAAAAACGACCGTTTTTGAAACATTTTTCCATTGATACATGTTCCCTGGGGTAAGACCCGGGTTCTCAAAGACGTTTTCCAACAATAACTTGAATATTGGTCTTTAAAATGATCGTTTTTGAATGCTAACGTTCAAGTCCCATAGACTTCAATGGGGTACTAAATGTTTGCGCGAACAGTCAGTCTGTTCGACGGTTCTGGTGCGAACCGAACGCGTGGGTGTTCGGCTCATCCTTGGCGTTGACCATGAACTTGTCTTGCATGCAAATGGAAAAGAATTGTCGCCCAACAAACACAAGCTCTTTAGCGCCACCCTTTGTGCAACTTCTGCTAATGTTGTGTTATGGTTAGCATTGCTTCCGAGGTGTGTGTTTGTACTTTGGATTTTTTTCCGAAGGACTTGTGTACTCACGATTAGATAATCTGACAACACACATTTGTTGTCGGAAAATTTTAAAGCATGCTATCCCACATTTGTTGGTGGAAATCCCGGCAACAATTGTCCGATGGAGCATACAAACGGTCGGATTTTCTGACAACAGCCTGCCATCACACTTTTCCTGTCGAAAAAGCCGATCGCCTTTATTATCTTACGTAAACCTGAAATTTGTGCTAAACAAATACTGGTTTAAAAGAGAAATATTTCCAAAGCTTGTTTGGTCATACTTCTCTTCTGGATCACAGAATTGCACTTATTTGCACTTATTTCTGCACTCCTGTGACCCAGATTTGTTATTTCGCTGTCAGTTGGCATCACAGACAGGTTTATAGGGGGCAAAAAGGAAAAATGCCCTGGGACTCCTCATAGAAGCCCCCCCACCATACATAAATAATACAATATAAAAAAATTACTTAAAATAAAAATACTAAATATATAATCAATATTACTATCTTGAGAAGTAATATTTTACTGCCCATTATCCGTATAAGTTTTTACTTTGGTATATTGCAGTGTTAATTTTGGCAGCACATTTCGAATTGTAATGCATTGTGCATTAGTGAACATTTCTCTACAATTTCCAAACTCATTATATATTGCTGGAGTGAAAAGTCTAATATGTTATTATTTATGGTATTGAGGTACAGTGTATGAACATGCACTACAAACCAGTGTTCATTTTGAAGTCAAATTTCAATTTAGTTTTAGTTTTAGTCTTAGTCTTTTGACTAAAATGCCATTTTAGATTTAGTCGTATTTTAGTCATCGCAATTGTTTTTGTCAAATAAAATATTATTTAGTCAACTAAAATGTTTTAGTCGACAAAAAATAACACTGGTATATTGTATTAGTTTTAAAATAAAATTTGACACTTTAAGTGAACCACAAATAGAGCTCTATGACTGTGTGTGTGCGCACGCATGACCTCAGAATGACATTCTGTCATGCATTTTAAAAATGTGCGATTGTCATTGAGAATGTAAACCAACTATGTATGAGGGGGCCACCAGAACCCAAAGTGCCCTGGTCCATACCCCCCCCCCCCCACACCCTGGTATGAATCTGGCCCTAGTCTCAGAGTCGGTTCTGGCTCTGGAAGGATCCCGACTTTATAAGCCAGCTGCTCCTGCCCCCTCCATAGCCTGGTGCTCCAGTGAGTGCTGGAGGGACAGAGCAGAGAGTGGTGACTGACAGCCTCTGCTCAGTGAAGACCAAGAACCGAGTGATCAGTGGTCATGCGATTGCTCAGTCTTGGAGCCAGCAGGGCATAGATACAGCATCGGACCAATGCTACAGCCATATGGGCAAGTATGTACAGTATGTTTTTTTTTTTTCCCCACACTTCTCCTTCAAAAACAAGAGCTGTGTATATTTTTTCTTAAATCTTGGGATCTTTTTTGTATTTCTTTCAGATATGTTAAGTAATCTAACATGAGTCAATCCATGCCTCTGTGTAGCAGTTTCAACAAAGACCAGTCACTGCTGCTCTTTTTCCTTGTGCAGGGTGACTGGTCTTGTGTCCGCCCCCATGAAGTTTCCTGCAGGCAACCTGTAGTGGGTGGAGCTGCTAAGTCCTACAGTTGTTAGGTGCAGCATAGTGAGGATGTCACTGCTACTTAGGCCCCATACACACGAGAGGACAGATTTGTTCAAATCTGTCCGTCCGACAGATTTGAACAAATCTGTCTGCTGGGATTTTGGTTTGCTCGCATGTACACACAAGCAAACCAAAATCCCCGCCAGCAGACGGCGCGCTGACGTGTCGGCGACGTGGCGGTGACGTTGACGCCGCCACGTCACCGCACCAGGAAGTAAAACACTTCCGCGCATGCGCCGAATCCATTCGGCGGCGGCGCGGCGGCGGTGCGGCGGCGGTGCGGGACGACATGTCTGCTGGTAAGTGTACTAACCAGCAGACATGTCGGGCGGACACATTCCCACCCGATAGATTTCAAAGCATGCTTTGAAATCTGTCGGGTGGACAAATCTGTCCGCTAGCCCATACACACGATCGGAGATGTCTGCTGAAACGGTCCATCGGACCGTTTTCAGCGGACATATCCGCTCATGTGTACGAGGCCTTATACAAGGACATGTCTGCGTTTGCAAAGTCATTTCATTTACACAACATAGATTTACATCCTTAGTGGATAGTGAGGAGTATAGTTAAATAGAAGCTTTTGTGGCAGGAGTTCGGCTCTGGTTTATACTTTAATCCAAGAAATTAAACAAACATACTTGAAATGGGCTAGTAATACCTCTGGATAATATTAGGTAGAGTTAGGCTGGCCATAGATTATTCTTTTTTTTTTCCGTTCAGACAGTAGGCCAAAAAATCTGCAATCCATACAAGTAATGTGGATTAAGCAATCCTTCATGTGCCTTTGTATTCAGACAGCAGGAATTTTCTGCTGTCAAAATACACTGGTCTGCAGCCGCCGATCTGCAAAGGTTTTCTAACATTCACATTCCCTTTGAGCGAGAAGGGTCATAGATGGATTGAAATTCTGATGGTCCTCGCTGAACCAGTCAGATTTCATTCTATCTATACAAAATAGGAAGAAATTCTGGACAGCCGCACTCCAAAAAAAGTTTTTGCCTTTATTACAAAAAATGGAAAAAAAAAAATACATGCCACAGAAGATCACAACGCACAGAAGACCTGACGCATTTCACACTAACAAATAGTGCATAGTCTAAGCTATGACCAAGTACTGTTAGTGTGAAACGCGTCAACTCTTCTGTCCATTCTGATCTGCTGTGGCATGTATTTTTGAATCCATTTTTTGAATAAAGGCAAAAAAATTTTTTGGAATGTGGCTGTCCAGAATTTCTTCCCATTTTGCATTGTAACATGCATTGCCAGCATCTAGGCCTTCTACCTTTGTTTGACCTGCCTGGAGCGGTGATATGCCTTTCTCGTTCTATCTATAGCCAGCTTTAGATATTTTCATTAGTTCTTCCACCTATGGGAAACCCCTCTTACTTTGTCAGTGATACCCAATACAGAGTTGGGCTTCCTGTTTAGAAAGAATGAAGTAATATGAAAATATGAAATGAGCTAGAAATTACTACAATGATTTAATACGTGTAAGCCATATTGAGGATTGATGCACCAGTATGACCGAGATCCTTAACCGGGATTTACATGTAAGGCCACTATGGCAGTTTTAGACAGCACCATCATGAATAGGAAGGAGACATTGGGGTGTTCCACATATGCTTTTTTTCCTAAAAGACCAACTTACCAGAAGCAGTTTGCACCGTCATTCCAGCTGGTAGGTGGATTGGATATGTGATTCCATGGGGTAAAGTAAATGAACTGCTTGACCCTGATGAATGCTAGAAAAACATAAAAAAAAAAAAAAAAAAAAAAAAAACACGCCCTTAGCCTTTAATTAGATAAACCAAAATTGCACTATAAATAATTGAGTCTTATGCCGCGTACACACGATCACTTTTTGGCATGTAAAAAACAAAAATTTTCAGCCTCTAGAAAAAACTATATTTTTTCCAACTTCATCATTAAAACGACGTTGCCCACACGATCGTAAAAAAAAAAAAAAAATGCTCTATCAAAGCGCGATGACGTACAACACGTACAACGGCACTATAAAGGGGAAGTTCCATGCGGATGGCGCCACGCTTGGGCTGCTTTAGCTGATTCCGTGTTAGTAAAAGCCGATTCATGCTTTTCTGTCTGTTAAAGCGTGATAAATGTGCTTACGCCATTACGAACGGTAGTTTTACCAGAACGAGCGCTCCCATCTCATAACTTGGTTCTGAGCATGCGCAGGTTTTTCACATTGTTTTAGCCCACACACGATCACGTTTAAAACGTTGTAAAAAAAGCAGCATTTAAAAAAAAAATTTTTACATTTGTCAGAACCCGAAAAATCATGTGAAGCCCACGTACACCATCGTCTTAAAAACATTGTTTTTTACATGCCGAAAAATTATCATGTGTACGCGGCATTACATCTAAATTATAAAACCTGGAACATTTTATTTTGAAATAACACAATTTAATACCAAAAACTCAGCTCAGATTATCACTCCATGTCATCGATATGAACGTGCAACAAGGCTCGTATCCACCGGTATCAGCAAACAACAGCAGAAGGTCCTGGCCAACAAGCATTAAGAAAACAGCATTCAATTGACCTTTTCAGACAGTTGCATTCGTTTCCCTTAGGATTATTTGAGAGAGGTCTGCTTGTTCTTTAGTGTTTATTAACATAAACAAGTATGCATGTGTAATTGGAAATTCGTGTTTATGTCAGTTGGGATGGTGTCCACACATCTTGTATGCTCTTTAAAGGTCTACAAATAGCTATCTTGTAATCATGCCCACTTGTTGTGGTTATAAAAAATGTTCTCCTTTATAAAACTGCAAATTTGTGAGAATATAGAAACAAATTGCATGATCAGTTTACCACTGAAGGCAATGAACACGTTATCTAAGCTTGCCCGTTTCACCAGCAAGTCTACCCTTTTGTTCCCAACCTTTAAAGACCAGTTCATTATTTTTTCCAGCTAGTCGTCTCCTGTGCGTGATAACTTCCCAAAAAAATAACTACTACACTGTTAGGAAGTGCACCATGTTACTAGTAGGTCAAAGGGTGACGAATTATACATAATTGGTAAGGTTGAATAAAGACACTAGTCAGTTCAGTTCAACCTGTGTGTGTGTGTGTTACCCCCTGAACGACATCAACATATGAATAGGGTTTAGCGGCGCGCTGATGTCACCATAACCCCCGAATCCCAGGAAGACGGATTTTTGTATGTGTGCCTGCCAATGCATGTTGTTTTTTTCGTTTTTGAGCAAAAAATAAATCGCACCAATACCACCAAAAGAAAGCTCTATTTGTGGGAACGAAATGATAAAGATTTAATTTGGGTACAGTGTAGCATGATCGCGCAATTGTCATTCAAATTGCGACAGTGCTGAAAGCTGAAAATTGGCTTGGGCAGGAAGGTGTGCAAGTGCCTGGTATGGAAGTGGTTAAAAAACGATCGTGTGTATGCTCCAGAGCATTTTTCTCGACGAGAAAAATGGGCATTAAAAACATAGAACCTGCTCTATTTTTTCTCGTCATGAAAAACGGTTGTGTATACGCTTTAACGACGTGGAAAAAAAACGTGCATGCTCAGAAGCAAGTTATAAGAAGGGAAATTTGCATAATCAGCCCAAAGTGTGGCGCCATTCAAATGGAACTTCCCCTTTATAGTGCCGTCGTACATCACCGCACTTTGCTCGAGCATTTTGTCATCACGATCGTGTGTATGCAAGGCAGGCTTAAGAGGAATCACGTCGAGAAAAACATTGTTTTTTTCCATGACATAAAAAATGGTTGTGTGTATATGCGGCATGACTGTGTTGATGGTGGAATCTAGTCATTTTCTTACCTTCAACCCATGGCTTGCCCTAGATGGACTAGTAGATTGAGATGGACTTTGCATAAGTGACTAGCAAATTAAAGCCCAACTGGTATAGAAACGTTAGCTCGTAAATGTATGTAAAGGATAGAAACTGATGTCAATGTCCCAAATAATAGTTTAACAGCTGCCAAATGTTTTGCACATCATAACTTTGGGAAATACAAAATTTTCACCCAGTATTATACCACCTACCATGTCTGTAAAACTGGAAATGTTTCTATTTCCTTGAAGGACTGAAAAATAAAAAAAGTGAGAAATAAAAAAACATATTTGTAGGAAAATACAATTTTTTATAAACACACATCCAGATATTTTAATGAATTGTGGCTGACCCTGCCCTTTAAAAAAAAAAAAAAAAAAAAATCAAGTTGACCTTATTTTTACTTGCTTGGCTACTTGACCAATACTGAAAATATTGTACTGTACAGTACATGCATACTGCATGCCATTTAGTCCCCATGCACACTGGGAGTCAAAAACTCCGCTTTTAAGGGAGTTTGACTTTTTTTTTTTCTGCCTCTAAAAGCTCCTTCATGATAGCCTATGTGTGTTATGTACATATAGGTATTTACAGGCATTTAGTGGCGGGAGAATTTACAGGGAGGAAAACAAATAATAAAAAGTCACTTGCACATTCAAAAGAGGAGCGTTTGGGCAGAAAAAACGGCAAATGCATATAAAAACGCGCAATAATGCTAGACTCGTTTAGACGCGTTCGTGTGTTAATCGATCATTAGAGGGTTTTCTTGGTGACAAGACAATTACACAATATAATTATAAACTGAAGTTTTTATTACAAAATCAAATATTTAAAAATTATTAAACCAATACAAAAAACACAGTATATAAAAGAATGGCCTCCCTTTACTTAATATCCACAGGGACAAGAAACTCACTGTTGGGTAATGATCTCAAAATTGTACATTCAGATGACCCTCTTTGGTGTGTGGATCCTCATTTGGTTTAGTGAGCCTTTGTACTGCTTAACCCCCTGCCGACCAGCCACAGTACATATACTGCGGCAGGTCGGCTCTATTGTGCGAAATAACCTACCTGTACGTCATTTTGCACAATAGCCAGCAGGGGGGCGCAAACACAGATTGGCCACAGGGGGAGCCAATCAGCAGGTCCGGTGGACGCGATGTCTGCCAGCCACCCATGATCGCTCCCCAGAGAGGTAGAATGGCGGTTTGCTGATGTAAACAAGGCAGTCCCCCGTTCTGTTAGGGATGAACACAGTGATCTTGTGTTCCTGCTCATCCAGTGAGTCCATCTCCCACACAGTTAAAGGGGTGTTCCACCCAAAAAAATGACCTTTTCTCAATCCACTCCTCACCCCCATACATGCCACATTTGGCATGTAATTTTTTTGGGGGAGGAGTGGGGGCTTCAGTAGGAGTGGGACTTCCTGTCCCACTTCCTGCTTCCGCCGAGGGGCTGGTTAGGCGATTAAGCTTAATCGCCTACACCAGCCCCCTCCCTGTAGGCGATCACATGGGACACTGACAGGTCCCATGCGATCGCCTCTCCAATCAGCGGCGAGCCGCGCCGCGCACGCATGCGCAGTACGGCTCGCGCATGCGCAGTGGGTGCCCGGCCGTGAAGCCGAAGGCTGTCACGGCTGGGTGCCCACAGTCAGGATGGAGACGCCGGCCGGGGAGGGGGGCAGAGGAGCGGAGCCCCGGTCGGCGCGTCGCTGGAACGCAGGAGCAGGTAAGTGAGTGTTTATTAAAAGCCAGCAGCTACACTTTTTGTAGCTGCTGACTTTTAATAAACACAACTTAGGGCTGGAACACCCCTTTAACACCGGCCCTGCTTTCTACCACTAGGCAAACTAGATAGTCTCCTAGTGTGCACTGCCACCTAGGGTGCAGCCACGGACAGGGCTCAGCTGCCCGGCAGGTGCTGATTGGGTCGGCCACAACAAACACACCTTAAAGCAAGACCATCATAGAAGGTGGGAGAGACAAACAGAAGGTGGGAGAGACAAATCCAGTAGGGCCTGGAAATTAACTATTAATTCATTGATTAATCTTTACATTTTTTTGATCGATTAAAATTATTTTGATTTGTACTCACCTCTCCGCCGGCTTCAGGGAGTTCCGTCGGAGATCCAGTGATGTCACGGACACCGGCGGGGCTTGCTGTGTCCATCTGAAGGGCTCCTTTGCTGTGCCTTCATATCTGCATGTCGGCGGGACCTTACTATCTGCCACACGCAAGGGCGGTTACACTTCCCTCTATCAACCTGGGATTCTACAAACATCTACTGGGAGTTGTGATAGTTCCTATCATGGGACATCTACATGCAGACGGACTGATGTTAACTTCTCCTCATCTGGATTCAGCAGTGGCATCGTTGTACACATTTTTATACCAGTATCATACTTGGCTACATGTTTTTATGACTGCTTTTGCTACCGTTTGGCATTACTCGCACCATTTTTACAGTTTATGTAGCTACATCAATTTTATCTCCAGTGCAATATTTATTTTATTACCTACTTGAAAACTATAAAAGTTTTAATGCTATTGCCATCGAGCGCTGCCTTTGTGTGTTTTTTGTATCCTGCTATCCATTTTTCCAGTGGTTGGTAGCTGCACTGGGAATCAGCCTGCAAGGAGGAGATCAGCTAAAAGTAGTTGGATCGGTATGTGCGTTATAATAAATCGAAATTAGTCGATTAAATCGATAAAAAATAAATAAAAAAATTGATCAGTAATAGCCCTAAAATCCAGTGATGCACATTTAATGGCACTTATTTGTGCAAATTAAAAACATTTAGTAGTTTCAGGTTTTGTTGTTTTTAAAGTTTCATTTTTTTTTCTGGGCTTGCCTAGGGTGCAGAATAGTCTAGCACCAGCCCTGTTAGAAAACATCCACTAGGGCAGTGATGGCTAACCTTGGCACCCCAGATGTTTTGGAACTACATTTCCCATGATGCTCAACTACACTGTAGAGTAATTGAGCATCATGGGAAATGTAGTCCAAAAACATCTGGGGTGCCAAGGTTCGCCATCACTGCCCTAGGGACACACATAACCCTTTCAACGCCCCTGGTGTTTAGCCCTTCCCTGCTAGTGTCATTAGTACAGTAACAGTGCATATTTTTTGGAATGATTACTGTAATATCCCTGGTTTCCAAAAAAAAAAAAAAAAAGGAAAAGGAATGCCATAAAAATAGAAGCGATAACTTTTGCACAAACCAATCAATATACCCTTATTGGGATTTTTTACCAAAAATAAAGTAGCAGAATACATGTTGGCCTAGATCGATGAAGAAATTCAATTTTTTTACGATTTTTTTATTGCAGAAAGTAAAAAAAATGGATTTTTATAACAGCTTACCTGTAAAATCCTTTTCTTGGAGTACATCACGGAACACAGAGCCTAGCAATTACTAAGTGGGTTATATTCCACCTTCAGGTGCTGGACACTGGTGTAATCAACTAGACAGGAAGTTTCCTCCCTATATAACCCCTCCCTTACTGGGAGCACCTCAGTTTTTGTAGCAAAGCAATAAGTGTCCCAATATCCCCAAACACGAGGGGTGGGAGCTAGGTGTCCCGTGATGTACTCCAAGAAAAGGATTTCACAGGTAAGCTGTTATAAAAATCCTATTTTCTTTATCGTACATCACAGGACACAGAGCCTAGTAATTACTAAGTGGGACGTCCCAAAGCAAAGCCTACTTAGGGAAGGGAGACAGAAATAACGCAGACCACCATCAGACCTGAGGACCTATACTGCTGCCTGCAGCATACTGTGCCAAAAAGTGGCATCCTCTTGCCGTCTTACATTCACCTGATAGAAATTAGTGAACGTAAGCACCGACGACCAATTTGCGGCCTTGTAAATCTGAGTCATAAAGGCTTGGTAATGCACCACGCATGAAGCGCTTACTATCCTGGTAGGGTGCACTCTAAAAGAAACAGGGGGAAACCATCTCTTTAAACCACAAGCCTGAATAAATAACCTGATGAATCAACATTGAAAACAGTTGATTTAGATGCTGCCTGCCCTTTCCTAGGGCCTCCTGGTAGCGCAACATCATCAGTTTTCCGTATCCACAGATAGGCCTTGACTTTTCTTACTCTAACGAGAGAGAGTGTAACCATTTTAATAGCTGATCTGAACACTGCCTGCCCATTTCTAGGGTCTTCTGGCAGCACAACAAAACGTCAGTTTCCTATATCTGAAACCGTCAGATAGATTTTTAACTGCTCTTATCTATATTGAGAGAAAAGCAATAAACTTTTCCTGCCGCAGAAGAAGGTTCTGGAAAAAAGAAAGGCAAGAATATCTTGATTCAAATGAAAACTAGATCTTTCTAGGAAATGAAGCTGGGTGAGGATTTAACATCAGCCTATCCTTAAGAATAATTACTGTAAGTATGGCTCTATACAAAGAAAATTGCCAATACTGAAATCCTCTTGCAGAGGCTACCGCAACTAAGAACACCAATTCCCTTGTTAGAAGGATGAAGGGAAATATGGTGCATCGGCCCAAGGTGCAGCCCTTGTAAGCCGACAAAACTAGACTCAATCCCCCGAGCACAAGGGTGACCTAACTAAACATGTTCTGTTACTTGTTTTTACCCCACATGCATTTTGAACATTCCAAACTCATGTATTTTATGCATACATGTCAACTGGTAAAGAGAAAGTTATCCTATGCAGAAGTGCGTTTCCGCAATCATGCGATATAGCTGTTGTGCTTTAGCAATGTGCACCAGCAACTGTGCATCCCACAGTTGTGCATTTGATTAGCCTGAAGCCAGCACCAGGATGAGGACCCTGTGAAGGTTTTTCTAGCAACCTATAGGAATTATTTTATTTTTTTAAACTTCAAGGAGGAGACAGAGCCTTTGGCCGTCTAGGCTGAGGGTAAGTTATATGCAGTATGAATCTCTGAAAAAGACTGCAGCTGCAACTCCAGAACTTGTGAGGCTTCCGATAGCTCCTCCTCATTAGACTGCACCTGTTCCCTGTCCTCTGATGGTGAACTTTCACCCTCAGGTCTTTTAACCCTTGTTTGAGGATTTAGAGCAGGGAAAGGGGCACACCCCAATTTCTGCTTCTTGTGAGGATGCTGAAAATATAGCAGTTAACCTCTTATAGACCAACAAATGCAATGCAAAAAACATCCAGACAGATATATGCAAAGTGGCTGCAATGTTGGGGGAGGCTGCAATGCCCTACAGGGCTGATGGCTCAAATTGTGGGCTGCCTCAAGTCTCTACAGGGGAGGATGGTATCATGCAGGCGTGATAGGGCTATCAGATTCAGGTGGTGATACCATGGTGCCCTTTTATATTCCTGCCCCTGAACCTTTTCTACAGGGAGACAAAAGTCTTAAGCTAAAAGCAGAGGAACATAACACAGGTGTGTCGACAGCTGAACTTAGTCTAGCAAAAAAAAAATGCCTGCTAATCTGCACAGCTAGGTGCTGAGTAGGCGTCTTAGGTATGTCTGTATCCAACACACATGAGGCGCACGCGTGTGTAGGGAAATGGTGGAGGCGGAGGAGAGAGATCCCCCGGAGCACCATGGACCCGGACTACGAGGGACTCCACCACACAACTGTGGCAGAGCCTGAAGCAGAGGAAGTGAGCCGCTCAACAGACCAGCTAACACTGAGCTTTCATTCCTGTAGAGCATGATAAGCAAAACACCAGGTATGTCTTTTTACTGCCCCTAGTGGCGGAAAACAGATAAGACATGCAGCTACTCATGGAAGACAATCCTTAAGGTATTTACTTAGGATTGGAATATAAAAAGCCGCGCGGCTTTTTATATTCCATTGTTTTCTGTTTATCACACGCTTGCTGCAGCCTGTAGTTCTTGGGGGGGAGGGGTTTCATAGCGCGGTCTTTTTTGTTCTATACATATTTACTTAGGATTGTCTTCACTTACCTTATCCCCGCTGCAGGATGCTGCTGAGCAGACAGAACCAATCTTCACCCATCACCGCGGGTTAAGTCAACAGACCTTCAGGGACCGGGATCCAAGACAGGATTTCCACTCCCCTGGACCTGCACCGCATCCTGCCAGAAATCTTTTGGTATGTGGTTATAACCAAAGTACTGGAACACAGGATCCAGCCCTCCGAAGAGAGGCAAAAATGTTGTGCTTCGGATACGAGGGTACCATCCACTTTGGCCCAAGGCACTTTGGATGGATCTGGTTTTTATGAAGGTTATTTAAATCCAGCATGGATCCCTCCAGTGGACCTCCTCAGAGCACATCTTCACTCGTGACCAACATCTTAGACACTGGCGAAAAAACGGAGGTGCTCCCAGAATGGGAGGTGTTATATAGGGAGGAAACTTCCTGTCTAATTGATTACACCAGTGTCCAGCACCTGAAGGTGGAATATAACACACTTAGTAATAACTAATGTAGCACTACCCCCGAAGGAGCCGCCGGTTGATTTTGGGGTTGGTGTATCAAGCCACCAATTATACCCGTCCAGGGGTGAATACCTGTGGAAAGCGAATAAAGCGAGTGTCCAGACATCAGAGTGCGCCTTCAAAGTTTCACTCAAAGGCCCAACATGGCCAACATCAACATAGCACACCACAGAGAAAGGTTGCCGAGCGGAAGAAAACTGCAGTATCAGGCCCCAGACATTTTAAAGAGCAGCCTGCTCTCAGCACAGCCACACCCAATTGTCGCCACTCCCGTCGGAGTGGGCAAAGTGCCCCGGACAGGCGCTCAACCCGGGCCCGGCACCCGAAAGGCCACCTGCAACAGTCACCGGAAGGAACCAGGGCCTCCGCCACAGGCTTGAGGAACTTCCACACCCTTCAAAGGGATAGAACCAATGGATCCTCCCAGCAAGTCACTCCCCAGAGTCATTAGAGGACAGCTAAAGTGCACCTGCCATGCAGTGATGACCGGATCCCCGGTGGCCCGCCTAGGTCCCGCGGACAACCTCCGCTCCCCGGTCTCCCGAGCCAATCCCCCCACCGCACAGCCCCCAGCTCAGAAACCGGGACCAAGCAAGCCGCCGGGGCCCCCTTCAATGTCAGAGTGAAGCCCCCCTCGGCGCGCAGCCTCGGCCAGGCAGGCCTCGACAGCAGGGCCCATGGATGCGCGCCCCCCGAAAGGTGGATGCCGCACCCTGAACGCGGGCCCTGCACAGAATGTCGCACCCTTCTCCCAGGCATCTGCCACAGATATACTCTCCCGCCAGCATGTCCAGAGGGAAAATCCTCCTCTGACTGGCTGCTGGGTGAAAGTGGGTCTGTCAGAACCCCTTCTAGCGCCAACTGTCACCCAGGGGTAAAAACACCTCCCCTAGCATGCAGACTGACCTAGAAAGCAGTTCTAAACTGACAGCAACCTGAACTTAACCAATTTGTGAGTGGGAGCAATTTAACTCTCCAATTCCCCACTAACTTTAGCATAACACCCCGCCAAATAAGGGGGGAGGCATTACACTAAGCTCTGTGTCCCGAGATGTACGATAAAGAAAATTTTAGAATTTTTCAAAATTAATGTACGGCCGCAGGGTGGCTCTGAATCTCTGGGACGCCGTCTTTTGACGTCCGCCCTTTCCTCGCTCCCGAGCACGCAGCGGGGAACTTCTGTGCTGGCCGTGTCCCTTGGACACAGCCAATCACAGATCGCGGTAAATAGCCAATCACAGCGGCTATTTACAGCGCCAATGAAAGATGATCTCAAATGTAAACATATGAGATCATCTCTCATTGCCGGCTCACACAGAGACAGCATCCTGTCTCTGGAGAGGAGACCGATTTGTGTCCCTTGTACATAGGGACACAGATCGGTCACCTCCCCCAGTCACCCCCCTCCACCTACAGTTAGAACACTATACAGGGAACATATTTAACCCCTTCCTCACCCCCTAGTGTTAACCCCTTCAATGCCAGTCACATTTATACAGTAATTAGTGCATATTTATAGCACTGATCGCAGTATAAATGTGAATGGCGCCTAAAAATTGCAGATCGCCGCCATTACTAGTAAAAAAAAAAATTCTGTCCCCTATTTTGTAGGCGCTATAACTTTTGCGCAAACCAGTTGCTTATTGCGATTTTTTTTTTCTTTTACCAAAAATATGTAGAAGAATACGTATCGGCCTGGATTAAGGAAATTTTTTTGTTTTTTTAATTGGGCTATTTATTATAGCAACAAGTAAAAAATATTGTATTTTTTTTTCAAAATTGTTGCTCTTTTTGGTTTATAGCGCAAAAAATAAAAACGGCAGAGGTGATCAAATACCACCAAAAGAAAGCTCTACTTGTGGGGAAAAAAAGGACGTCAATTTTGTTTGGGAGCCACGTCGCAGTTAAAGCGACGCAGTGACGGAAGCTGAAATTTCACCTGGTCAGGAAGGGGGTATATGTGCCCAGTAAGCAAGTGGTTAAAGAGTTTGTAAAGGTAAAAAATGTTTTGTTTTTTTTAAATAACAAACATGTCTATACTTACCTACTCTGTGCAATGGAATCATAGCAGCCAGAAACCTCCATTTTGGGTCCCCTGCCGTTGCTCCTGGCCCACCCTCTATGTCCAGTGGCCCGTGGAAAGCCAATTCCCATGGGGGCACTTGTGCGTGCTCGCACCAGAGTCCAATGGCTCCCCGTACCCCAGCAAAACCAGAGAGACCCAGAAGCGAGGGGAGAAGCGATCTGTGGACACGCACGGCACTGGATAGAAAGGGGTCTCAGGTAAGTAAAGGGGGGCTGAGGGGGCGATGGTGACACCTAAATATTTTTTACCTTGATGCAAAGAGTGCATTAAGGTAAAAAATGTTTAGACTTTACAACCCCCCCCCCCCCCCCCCCCCCCCGAGTCCCCGTTTTACTTACCTTACCGTTCGAAACTCCCGGGCGCGTCCACGTCATTATCTTTGGTTCCCAGCCTGGCCGTTGATTGACTAGGCTGGGCGGATTGATAGCAGCGCAGCCATTGGCTGGCGCTGCTGTCAATCACAGCGGATGACACGGCACGCCGGGGGCGGGGCCGAGTGATACAGTCGGCTGCTATGGCCGTCGCTGTATCACGGGAGCGCGCTCGCAAAAGCTTTCCACCGTGCGAGCGCCCTCGCATGAAGATGGAAAGCTTTTGCGAGGAGGAGCCCAGACAGCCGCCGAGGGACCCCAGAAGACAGCTTTCCGGGCCACTCTGTGCAAAACAAACTGCACAGTGGAGGTATGTATCACATGTTTGTTATTTCTAAAAAAAAAAAAAACCTGACTTTAGTGTCCCTTTAAGTAAAGGGAGGCCACACTTTCGTATACTGTATTTGGTATAGTTTTAATGTTTTTTTAATTATTTAATTTTGGAATAAAAACCTTCTATTATATTGTGCGATTGTCTTGGCAACAAGAAAATCCATCTTTCTACTACCCATAATATTCCATGTTACTAGGATGTGGTGCCTATAGCAACCCTCATTACTCCTCCTTATAAATGCATGGGCAGAATAAAATATTTTGGTCAATAGAATGTATTTACATCAAACGTGCATGAACGCACATAGAAATGCTTGCAAAACACAGTTTTTGGCACATTTTGTAAGCCGTCTTGTTCCTCCCCTGGCCCAAGGCCTAATTGTTGTAAGCTCTAACAAGCAGAGCCCTCTGATTCCTCCTGTATAGAATTGTGATGTAACTGTACGATTTGCCCTCATATTGTAAAACGATGCGCAAACTATATAAATCCTGTACAATATTAATAATAATCACAGCTTTTTTCAGCATGAAGGCAGTTCCGGGACTTCTAGAACCAAATGTATGTAATGACAAGGGGTGCAGAGGTGTGCTGAAGGGTCCATTGATGCTGGCTGCTAGGGGATCCATTGTTGCTGGAGGGGAACTACTGTTGCTAGGGAGCTCTTCTGTTATTTGTGGGGAATCCATTGTTGCTGGGAGTGAGTCTTATGTTGCTGGGGGTCAATCATTGCTGGAAGGGATCTACTGTTGAGGGAGGGGTCTTTGTTGCTGACTGCTGGAGGGTCTATTGATGCTGGCTGCTGCGGGACCTATTGTTGGAGGGGGTCTATTTTTTCTGGGGAGGTCTTCAGTTCCTCATGGGGAATCTATTGTTGCTGGGGGTGGGTCATTCATTGCTGGGAGGGATCTACTGTTGAGTGAGGGGCCTTTGTTGCTGACTGATGGGGGTGGGTCTTGTGCTACTGGGGGGTCAATCATTGCTGGGAGGGATCTACTGTTGAGTGGGGGGTCTTTGTTGTCGACTGCTGGGGAATCTATTGGCTGGAGGGGATCTGAGGGGATCTGTTTTTGCAGGGGGCAGTCTATTGTTGCTAGTGGGGGATCTATTGTTGCTGGTGCTGGTCTTAGGTTGCCAGGCGGTCAACCATTGCTGGGAGGTTTCTACTGTTGAGGTAGGGGTCTAATGATGCTGGCGAGTCTATTGGAGGCCATTGTTGCTGGGGTGGGTCTATTGTTGCTAGATCTCTTTTAGACCCCTTTAACACCGGAGCGTTAAAAATAGAGCCTGCAATAGACCCTTAAAAATATGTCCCCATTCACTACAGTGTGAAAGCCTGGGGGGCTTTCACACTGGAGCGGTGTGCTAGCAGGACGGTAAAAGTCCTGCTAGCAGCATCTTTGGATTAGTGAGTGTTTACCGCTCCTCCTCCGCTGCTGCCCATTGAAATCAATGGGACAGCGCGGCTATACTGCCCGCAATGCGCTGCTTCAGCCGCTAGCAGGGGGGTAAATACACCCCGCTAGCGGCCAAAATGCACCGCAAATCCACCCATAGCATCGGCGGTAAAATTGGGGTGTTTTGCCGCTGACGCTATGGGCGGCACAGTGTGAAAGGGCTCTTACTGCCTTTTGCATGAAATTAATGATAACAAATACTTAGCACCACAAAATGATACGGTTTTGTATTCTCTAAAAGGGGGTGGTACTGATAAGTGGGTAAGGAGTGGAACAAAGGAATGGTGCTCGGAGGTGGGTAGGGGGTGGAGTAAAAGGGAGACTCGGAAGGGAGGAGTTCCTTAACCTATTCTCTGAAAAAAAAAGCCAGAACAATAATAATAAATAAAAAAGCCCTGGTAATTAGTGTTGAGCAGAATATGCCATATTCGAATTCGCGATATATCTCGAATATATAGTCGAATATTCGACAGATATTCGCTAAATACGAATATTCGTGATATATTTTCGAAATGAAATGATTGCGAATTTTCGCTATCGCGATTGCGAATGCGATTGCGAATTGCGAATTGCGAATTGCGAATTGCGAATGCGAATATTCGAGAAATGCGGAATGGAGCACTCTGATTGGCACAGAATATTCGTGATATATTACAATATAAAATAATTGCGAATATTCGAGAAATGCGGAAGGAGCACTCTGATTGGCTCAGAATATTCGTGATATATTACAATATAAAATAATTGCGAATATTCGAGAAATGCGGAAGGAGCACTCTGATTGGCTCAGAATATTCGTGATATATTACAATACACAATAATTGCGAATATTCGGCAAATGCGGAAGGAGCACTCTGATTGGCTCAGAATATTCGTGATATATTACAATACACAATAATTGCGAATATTCGAGAAATGCGGAAGGAGCACTCTGATTGGCTCAGAATATTCGTGATATATTACAATACACAATAATTGCGAATACTCGAGAAATGCGGAATGGAGCACTCTGATTGGCTCAGAATATTCGTGATATATTACAATATAAAATAATCGCGCGATATCGCTATTTGCCGAATAATCGCATTGCGATTTTTCGGCAATATAAAATGAGCGCTGCAGCTACTCGGCCCAAGGTCTCTAATCATACCAGCAATGCTTTTAGACGTCGATGGGGATCTCTAGGATGTGATCTGTTCTAAAAAAAATTTTAAAACATTCGAATATTCGAAATAGCGAATATTCGCCGCGATATTCGCGTTATTCGCGAATACTCGAATATGCAATATTCGTAGCGAATATTCGCAATGCCAATATTCGTGAGCAACACTACTGGTAATAATATTAATAATAATAACAATAATAAAAAAAAGCCCTGGTAATAATAATAATAATAATAATAAATGTTGGAACAGCAGCAAAAATGTCCAATAATCTGAAACTGGAATTGAATTTCTAACCAGTAGCCAGAGCCAGAGATATCCTTAACTCTGAGCTTTAAAAAATAGTAAATGAAATTATTCTTAACAGATTTGTTCAACAACTTCCCACAGAATCTAAGATTTATGAGGGGCCACTTAACACTAAAAAAATAAAAATAAAAGGATGCAATTTAGAGTTTAAGTTGATTTACAATAGTATGTTAAGTTCATAAGCCAAACACATTTCTCGGAAATAAACCAGAACGCAGACCAACCTTAGAAGTAATATTTTTCATTAAATCTGAGCGCACAACGAATAATTTTAGTTCTGAAATCCAACCAAACTAATGGTTTACTTTGAACATTCAGATTTTTCTCCCCATATGACGAGTATCTTACAAGAACACAGCTGTTCACATGAACTGTTTTTGCACTTTGCATGAACCCCATAAATCTGCAAAATGTTTTCACAGTTTGTTTTTGACTCCAAAAAAGAGCAAAATGTGCTTTGATGAATTATTGAATGATATTAAAAAGCATTGCTTAAAAATTATTTATACTATTAGGCAGGGCATGAAGTATAACCCTAGAACTTCATTCCAGCAGTTATTCTTAAAAATGACATGTTGCGCACGGGAGGGGGTGATTATTATTAACGGAATAAGTAACGAAAAATGTCATCTGCTAGCGATTCATGAGTTTAACAGAGAAAAAAGCTGAATTTAAAAATCTCTAAAATATAAAAAGGTGCTTCAGGGTTTTTTTGGGTAGGAGGTATGCATTTGTGTAACTGTTGCCAATGCTTTCTTCGTGAAAATTAAAAGTAACCTACAGCCAGGAGAACAAAAACAAAGGGGTTGTAAAGGACATTTTTCTTTTCCCTAAATAGCTTACTTTACCTTAGTGCAGTCCTCCTTCACTTACCTCATCCTTCCATTTTGCTTTTAAATGTGATTATTTCGTCTTAGAAATCCTCACTTCCTGTTCTTCTGTCTGTAACTCCACACAGTAATGCAAGGCTTTCTCCCTGGTGTGGAGAAAGTCTCTTGAGGGGGGATGGAGTGAGCAGGAGTGTCAGGATGCCCACTAACACACAGCTCCTTTCTCTATCTGCAAAGTAGAGATTGTCCTGTCCCTCCTGCATGCCCCCTCCCTCCTCAAGAGGCTTTCTCCACACCATTACGGTGTGGAGTTACAGACAGAAGAACAGGAAGTGAGGGTTTCTCAGAAGAAATAAAAACATTTAAAAGCAAAATGGAAGGATGAGGTAAGTGAAGGAGGACTGCACTAAGGTAAAGGAAGCTATTTAGGGGGGGGGGGGGGGATTACCTTTACTACCCCTTTAATTTATTCTGGGAGGAAAGTAGAGTGCAGGAGTAGGTGATGATGGTAGATAGACTTAAAAAAATAAACAAAAAGTATTCAGATCATTTTCTTTCCAAGCAGCGATTGGCTGTTTGCTGATCTTGATGGAAGGCACAGTAAGGATAGCTAGTGAATGGGCAACATAAAGATCTGACTTATTCAGACCTTGTTCATTATTTAGGAGACTATGCAAGCTGCAGTTTCCTGACCGGTTGTCCATCATATCCTCCAGGTTTTCTTTTTTTGGTGGGCGCCAAGTGAGGGTCACACAAGAGGTTTCCCCCCCCCCCCCCTTGTGATGTTTTTTTTTGTGCTGTGCCAGGCATTGAACGGGATAGTTTACCCTTGCACGTGGGGCAAGGCAGCCATCACAAATGTTGGGGCCCCTTACACAGCTTTAGTAGGCATGGCAGCCCCCCTGGAGCAGAGAACCGGGGGGTGGGGGGTATTGGGGTGCTGCCGAAAATCTAAAAAAAAGTGTCATCTTACCTCTCTCCTGCCGCTGGCAGAGAACAGGAGGGGGGGGGGGGGTACTGGAGAAAATCTGAAAGTGTCATCTCACCTCTCTCCTGCCGCGAACAGAGAACCGGAGGGGGTGGTAATGCTTTGTCAAAAGGTGTGCTCACCAATGCCCAGGGACCAGGCAGGAGATGCAGTCATGTGAATAGTCATACAATAAGGCCGTCAAAACGAGCCACATGTGTGCAGTATCCAAAATGCAGAGTTCCTCCTTTAGCTTCTTCGTCCCATACACTTGTACTAATGTATGTTCAGAGGGACAGGCTGAGCCGCTGCCCACTCCACCAGTCAGCGTACCTCCGTTACCCCTCAGCGTAACTACGTTACCCCTCAGTAACGGACCTCATATTTGATGTCACTTAACTGTTCTCTTTCCGTACCAAGTGACCAGGCTAGGGACGCACCTTTACCATCTTTATTACGACGAGTAGTACCGATACTTGCCTTTTAGTACTCGCCAATACCTACCGCAACGGTTTTGTTTACACTTGAGAGGTCAGCAATGGTACAAAGCATTGAAAAGTTATTAACAAATGAAATACAAATTTGTTTTTTACATTTTGGGAAGCATATAAACATGTGTGAATAATAATAACGAACAAAGCAAACCAGAAAAAGTAAACAAAAAATAACAAAAAAAATCAGCAGGAAAATAATAATTAAATAGAGGAGATGAGGAGTTAATTAAGGCTGATAAGAGTAAATTAAGGGTCAAAAGAGGGTTAAACAGAGGAACATTTATTAAAAACACACAAAAAAAAAGTGTTTTTGTACTTGACATGTTGCCTAAGGCCCGAAAACGCGGAAAAACGCCGGTACCACATTTAGTCGCGTTTAACGTCTGAAACGTGGAAATCTTTTGCGTCTGAACCCATTTTTTTGCTTCTGGAAAAATTAGGTTAAAAGCAACTGCCTAAAGATGGGACTGTGTGCATGGGCACAAAGGATAACATTGAATGTGTTCAGGGGCAGTTGAAAAAAAGTGTCCAACTGCCTCTGAATGCGCGTTTAACAGCGTCTCGTGTGTATTTAAACTGACTATTTGCAGATCAAAGTTCATTCCTTAGATCTGTAGATGAAAAAGCAGAAAGATACAAAAAAGAAACAATGTTTCAGTAGCTGAGCAATGTTGTTGATAAACATTGCCCGGCTGCTTCTTTCTTTTTTTTTTTTTTTTAACATATCCAATTGCCTTCTTTAACATTTCAGATATCAACAGAGGAACTCTACCGACAGCTGAATAAGTCATCGGTTAAGGAGGCGATGGCCCCGTTCCTTAACAACCGATAATTGCTGGCTTTTTTATTTTTTTCAAAATTTTAGCCGCCAGTGAGGGAATCCCGCTAACAGCTGAAAGAACCAAGCCTGAAAGTATTGGTTTCAGGTGCGTTTGCACGAGTACCGATACTCGTTCAAATGCTTAGTATTGGCACCGCTAGACCCAGGCCTTGCAATTATTCATGAACCTATGTCATGGTGATGTTACATACTCCTAACATGTGGCAGCTGGTGGTTTTTTGTTTGGGGAGAAGGCGGCAAACAACCACCCCCAACGCAGCCCCTCAAACCCCCCCTATCGGCGGCAGGGATTGGCGGGCACATTGGGGATCGACGGGCACGCAGGGCAAGGGGATCAGGAAGCTTCCACCGTGCATCTCCTCGAAGGTGTCCAATAGGATCGCCTGACCTTTCAGCCAATCGAGAAACGGGTATCAGACTCTCGCTTCCTGATTGGCAGAGAGGTGATTCAGTGTTAGAAAAGTTAATATTCATTTGCTTTTCTAACACACCTGGGAGGGCTCCGAGCGCAATGCGCTGTGCTCCGAGTCCACCTTATTTTAAAGCCTATGGCTCTAATCGGGTGCTTTAAAAAAGGCACCTCCACCACTGTAATTCAGGCGCCCGACATCCTGAAAGGGCCGGACGCATTAATAGGGGGTGGCCACAGCTGTGGATAGATTCATGCTAGGCATAAATCTATCCATTAACCATACAAGGGGGGGTGGTGTGGATAGAGGGAGCGGTGCCTGTGTGCCCTTAATGGAAAGGCCACCTCTGCTCTTAATTGTGGTTAAGGATGCCGATGTTCCATATCCTCACATTCCCCTCTGGAATAGCTTCAGACTAGACTCAGAGTAATCATGGCTGCCTTGAAACAGATTCAGAAAACTGTAGGTGCTGCTCCAGACTCATTCACCATTGATCCCATCTGTTGGCTTACACTAAGTGTGCTGGCTGGAGAGGGCCCATCCCGACTCGATGCACTAAATCCAGCAAGAGAAATGTCCTGAGCGTCACACACCATGCCCAACAGTCACTTAGGTAAAAGCAGCCTCAGCCCAGTCCGAGCGATGCCTACTACGCATTTAGCCCCACCCACAGCACTTAGTAATGGAGGTCCATAACTAAGCACCATGGGTGGGGCGAAACGTGTCAGGACGTGGCTTGGAAGGAGCTGGGGGTGAGGCTACTTTTACTGTACCTGATCTGTCCTGCCAGTCAATGACCGGCTTGCCTGGCCCTGCTTCCTGACACATCCTGCTGTTCTACTGTCTGCTACCAGTGCATACCTTACCGGCCAGAAGTTGCCAATACCAGCCTGCTTCAGTCCGCCATCCAACAGCTGTCTACCAGCCTGCCTGCTTCACTGAAATCTACTGACAACCTCTCCTGTCTGGTGTGGATACACGCTCTGAGCCTCTGCTCCTGCCAAGACCTACAGGCACTCATGCCACTCTGCACTTCTTTGCCTTCTGTTCTCACTATCAGGGTCCCCCGAGTCAGAGGTGTAAGAGAAGTGTTCGTCATCATTTCAGGCTCTGCTACCAGGCACGTGATAATTTCAGCTTCACTTTCCTGCAATTGGGGCCCATTTACACGTGTGTTACTGAAACCTCTCCAAAGCACATTCGCCCACCATTGGGCACATGGCCATTCATTTCATTCATACCCAACAAAGTGGATTACAAGCAGGAAGATGGTCTTGAATGCTGCACATCACACAAAACCCTGTTTGGAAAGAGACTCTGTCCAAGCCCCAACGCGTTTCACCATCATCGCCATGGAGGTGCGTCACATATGCTGCAACATGTGCCTCAGTGCGTGCCCCAGAAATCAAAAGAGCATCAGAGCCTTTTATTTTTGACAGATTAGGAGTGTACAATGCCTCATTTGTAGTCTACAAATCAAAACATTAAAGAAAAAAAACATAAATCAGCCAACCTGTTGATGTATGAAAAGACTGGTGCAAATGGTGTGGCAACTGCAGAACAAACTGCGGCACGTTACAGTGATCTCTGAAGAATCCCTCCGTTGCTTTGGACTGCATAACTTTGGTTTCCCATAACTGTAACAGAGAAAAGATATTGAAGTGCCTTCCAGTGTTCCCACACTTTATTTTTACATAATGCATTGCAGAGAGTGCTTTTTAAAAGGGTTGGTGTACAATTTCCCGAACAACTAGAGGGCCATAGCTTGAAGACCCCTGGTCTAGATAGTATTGGTCACCTGCTGACTTGGCAGCTTAACTCTTCAATAAGACACAGCAGTTAAATCCAACATCATTTTACTTCAAGTAATTGCAGTATATAGAATGTTTTAATGTTATCAAGATAATGGCTTTAGAAAGCCCTGTCTCTGCAAAGTGCTAACACTGACTAAGGGCCCTTTCACACGGGGCGGATCAGTAATGATCCACCTCCGTGTGTCCGTAAGCTCAGCGGGGATCGCTCCGTTGAACCCCTCTGAGCCGTCAGATGACAGGGCGGTCTCCGCACACTGTGCAGGGACCGCCCTGTCTTTTCTCCGCTCTCCCCTATGGGGGGATCGGCGTGTCCGTGTTCATCCGATCTGCAGACGGAAGGAAAAATAGGACATTCTTCCGTCTGCAAAATCGGATCTTTGCGAAGGCGGGTGATTACGGGTGTCAGCGGATGTTTATCATATATAGGTGGTTGAAGGCCTCAGCACCATGGGCTTCCGCTCCATAGGGCAAGGGGGGTCGTTTGCCCCCCCCCCCCCTTGAATCACCAGGGAGAGCCAGGAGCAGGGCCGAACTGGCCCTGGGGCGGATTTAAGCAATGACTGCAGTGCTCCCCTCCCCTCTAGTTGTCCCTTATTTAGAGTGCCTGTCCCTCTTCTGGAATTAAATCCATTTGTCCCTCATTCCAAAAGGTTGCTCTTTTGGACCTGAAATAAATATACTGTCAATATAGTGTAGTGTTTCAGTCAAGGGAAAGGGGTGCTATGTAATGTAAAGGGGTCCAGTGATGTAGGATGCGGTGTAATGTAAAGGGGTCCAGTGATGCAGGGTGCTGTGTAATGTAAAGGGGTCCAGTGATGCAGGGTGCTGTGTAATGTAAAGGGGTCCAGAGGTGCAGGGTGCTGTGTAATGTAAAGGGGTCCAGAGGTGCAGGGTGCTGTGTAATGTAAAGGGATCCAGAGGTGCAGGGTGCTGTGTAATGTAAAGGGATCCAGAGGTGCAGGGTGCTGTGTAATGTAAAGGGGTCCAGAAGTGCAGTTGTGGAGAGGGGGTACACAGTAGTGACAAAGAGATATTGAAAGATGCAGGAGGCACAGTGGGGTGTTTTTACATTTTAACGTGGGGGGGGGGGGGGGCACTTTTAAACCCACTAGCGGTCGAAGAAAGGGTGAAATGCGACTGTATCGCCGCTGCCAAGCGCCCCCCTCTGGAAAAATTTCAGCAGACGCCCATGCTCAGCACATGCTGGTTTAGTTAATAAGCCGGAGCAAACAGCATTTCTGATGTACAGTAAACCACATACTACTCCTCAGTACACAGCAATGAAAAAAAAAAGATTGCTGAATGGTTTCTATGGGTTACTGCCAGGGGCGGACTGACCATTCGAGAACTCGGGCACTGCCCGAGGGTCCCATGCCAGTAGGGGGCCCCATTAGGGTTGCCAGTTTAATTAAAACCAGGGACAGTATGTCAAAATCTGAGTTTTAAAAAAAATCCCAAGATTATAGCTGCCCCGCCCCTCTAGTACCTTTTCAGTGTGTGTATTCTGTGTGTATGTATACTGTGTGGCCCCATAATCTATTGCCTGGGGGCCCCATAATCTTGTAGCGATACTCCCTCGGGAGCCGCTGGTTGATTTGGGATCGGCGTATTAAGTTACATTTCAGCTTTTGTTTAGGGGTGAAATCAGTGAGCAGAGCAATAAGCGATTGTCCAGCCAGTAGATAGGGTTTTCCAAATGCTTTATTTCTTGGGTCCAACACGACCAACATCAACAGGAGGTAGACAGGACAGGTTGATGAAGTGAAGAAAACCTTGCAGTATCAGGTTTGGATGAACATGAGAGCAAGCCTGCTCTCAGAAACAATATATCTCGTCGCCACTCTAGCCAGAGTGGGTAAAGGGATCCCCGGACAGACTTCTGCCACAAGCCTGGCAGCCGGAGTTCTACTTTAAAGTTGCTGGAAGGAACAGGTCCTTGCTATGGATCTGGCTCTGATTACATTTAAGATGCCAGATGAGGCCTCTGCCACAGGCTCTATGCTGACAATGAACAGCAGAGCGAATCCTTCCAGTCAATCACAATTGGGTTGAAGTGTACCTGTCAGTCACTAGATCCCCGATGATTCGTTCAAGTCTCTCAGATAACCTGCCTCCGGGTTCTCCTTGAGCCGAATGCCCACTGTACAGCCAGCGGCCTAGGATCTCTCTTAATGGTGAGGGGTCCTCGGCAGCATCCGCCAGGAACTTCGCGTAACTTTCGACCCCGGCCTGGTAGGCCATATCGCCGGGGTCTGTTGGATGCGCATACCCTGAAGGTGGGTGCCGCACCTGGAACCAGGAACCCGCGAAGAACCAAAGAAAATGGCGTCTGCCACAGATATACCCTCCCCCAGCCCTGCGAGGGAAAAACTCTTCCAATTGGCTGCTGGGGAAAAGTGGCTCTGTTAGAACCCCTCTGGCGCCATCTATCATCCGGGGGCGAGACTGACACCCAGGGCCGCTGATAGGCCAGTACAACTGGCCCTGTTGTACTGGGCCCGGCCAGCAGGGGGGGGGGGGACGACTGGAAACCTTAACAGATAGCTAATTAATGTAAAATAATAATGATAAAAAAAAAAAAAATCGTCCGTCCGACGCCCAGTGGCCACCCATGCCAAAACACATGTGCTGCCTGCAGAGACAATGCCACCCATGCTGCCAATGGCATTATGCCATTGGCAGCATGGGTGGCACTGTCTGCAGCACAATATGGCATTGGCGGCATTGTCAGCAGGTAGCACATGCGTTATGGCATTAGTGTCATGGGTGGCACTGTCTGCAGCACAATATGGCATTGGCAGCATGGGTGGCACTGACCCATAACGCATGTGCTACCCATAACACTAATGCCATAACGCATGTGCTACCTGCTGACAGTGCTGCCAATGCTGTAATGTGCTGCAGACAGTGCCTCCCATGACGCTATTGCCATAACGCATGTGCTACCTGCTGACAGTGCCACCCCTGCCGCAAATGCCATATTGTGCTGCCGACTTCACCACCCATGCCGCCAATGGAATAATGCAGGCAGCACTTTGACATTAGCGTCATGGGTGGCACTGTCTGCAGCACATTACGGCATTGGCAGCATGGGTGAGAAAAATAAATATCACTTGTAGAAAAACCTGCACTTTTTTTTAAGGCAGGTTCTGGGATGGCGGGGCTGAAGGTGGGACAAGGGGCGTGACCAGGGGTGGAGCTGAAGGGGGCTGGGTCAGGTAGGCTGTACAGGGCCCCGTAATTTCTTTCAGCGGCCCTGCTGACACCCCCGGAGCTCAGACTGACCCACAGGACAGTTCTAAAATGACAGCAGCCCAAATCTAACAAAGAGCAACATAACTCTCTCACTCCCCCACTAACATTAGTGTAGTGCTCATACTGAAAGTAAGGGGGCGCTACAATCTCCTATTTCCCGGGGCCCCATGAGTTGTCAGTCCACCCCTGGTTACTGCATTCTGTTTTATTATATAATCTCACAGGTGCTCACAAAAGATTCCTGCCATCAAAATACATTACTTAAAGCATTTTCACCCAGCAGGGAAAAAGCTGCAGAAATCCACATCAATTGAAATAGAAGTAAAATTCTCTTGGCACACAGAAGCTTTATAAAGCTATTGAAGTGTCAAGGCAGTTTTTTTTTTTTCTTTTTCTTTTTCCCCCTGCAGAAGATTTTTTTTTAAAACATAATTTGACTTTCTAGAAAAGGGACTTTACCTTTTTCAGCTCACAGGCCTTGGATTTTTTAACCAAAAAATAACCTTACATTGAAAAGTATAGAT
>CM056052.1:534375725-534378225 GCA_029574335.1 Rana kukunoris | reverse complement strand
AAAGAGAACCTCTAGCGTGATAGGGGAGGGGGGGAGTGGAGAGATGAGAGGAGAGGAAAGAGACCTCTAGCGTGATAGGGGAGGGGAGGAGATGAGAGAGAGGAAAGAGACCTCTAGCGTGATAGGGGAGTGGAGGAGATGAAGGAAGGAAAGGACCTCTAGCGGATAGGGGAGGGGGAGGGAGGAGAGGAGAGGAAAGAGACCTCTAGCGTGATAGGGGGATGGAGGAGAGAGAAGGAAAGAGACCTCTAGCGTGATAGGGGAGGGGAGGAGAGGAGAGGAGGAAAGAGACCTCTAGCGCATGATAGGGGAGGGGAGGAGAGGAGAGAAAGAGGAACCTCTAGCGTGACCTCTAGCGTGATAGGAGGGGGGAGGAGAGGAGAGGAGAGGAAAGAGACCTCTAGCGTGATAGGGAGGAGGAGGAGGAGAGAGAGAGGAAAGAGACCTCTAGCATGATAGCTCAAGAGGATAGGAGGAGAGGAGAGGAAAGAGACCTCTAGCGGATAGGGGAGGGGAGGGAGAGGAGAGAAGGAGAGACCAAGAGACCTCGTAGCGTGATAGGGGAGGGAGAGGAGGAAGGAAAGAGACCTCTAGCGTGATAGGAGAGGAGAGGAGAGGAAAAGACCACCTCTAGCGTGATAGGGGGAGGGAGGGAGAGGAGAGGAGAGGAAAGAGACCAAACCTAGCGTGATAGGAGAGGGGAGAGGAAGGAGAGGAAAGAGACCCTCTAGCGTGATAGGGGAGGAAGAGAGGAAAGGAGAGAGGAGAGGAAAGAGACCTCTATAGGTGATAGAGGGAGGGGGAGGAGAGAAAGGACCTCTAGGTGATAGGGGAAAAATTATAGGAGGGGAGAGGAAAGAGAGAAAGGAATGTTACCTCTAGCGTGATAGGGGGGAGAGAGGAAAGGAGAAAGGACCTCTAGCGTAGGTAGAAGAGGAGGAGAGGTGAGGAGAAGGGAGAGAGAGGAGGAGAGAAAGAGACCTCTAGCGTGTAATAGGGGAGGGAGGAGAGAGTGATAGGAGGAGAGAAGAAAGAGACCTCTAGCGTGATAGGGGAGGGAGAGGAGAGGAGGAGAGGAAAGAGACCTCTAGCGTGATAGTGGGATAGGGGAGGAGGGAGAGAGAAGGAAAGAGAACCTCTAGCGTGATAGGGGAGGGGAGGAGAGGAGAAAGGAGAGACCTCTTAGCGTGATAGGAGAGGGAGGAGTGGGAGGGAAAGAGATCTCTAGCGTGATAGGGAGAGGAGAGAGATAGGAGAGGAAAGAGACCTCTAGCGTGATAGGGGGAGGAGGAGAGGAGAGGGAAGACTAAAGAGACCTCTAGCGTGATAGGGGAGGGGAGGAGAGGAGAGGAAGAAAGAGACCTCTAGCGTGATAGGGGAGGGGAGGGAGGAGAGAACGAAACCTTTGAGACCTCTAAGCGTGATAGGGGAGGAGGAGAGGAGAGGAGAGGAAAGAGACCTATCTAGCGTGATAGGGGAGGAGAGGAGAGGGAAGGAAAGAGACCTCTAGCGTGATAGGGGAGGGAAGGGGGAGAGGAGAGAGACCTCTAGCGTGAGAGGGGAGGAAGGATAGGAAAGAGAGACCTTCTAAGAACCTCTAGCGTGATAGGGTAGGGGAGGAGAGGAGAGGAGAGGGAGAAAGGACCTCTAGCGTGATAGATCTTGTATGAGGGGAGGAGAGGAAGGAAAGGACCTCTAGCGTGTCTAGGGCGTGATAAGGGAGGGGAGGACAGGAAGGAAAGAGACCTCTAGCGTGATGAGGGAGGAGGAGAAGAAAGACCTCTAAGCGATTGATAGGGGAGGAGAGGAGAGGAAAGACCTCTAGGAAGAGATAGGGGAGGGAGGGTCCTCCCCTCCCCTCCCCTATGATAGGAAGGAGGAGAGGAGAGGAGAGAGAGGAAAGATGACCTCTATATCGAGGATGATAGGGGTAGGGGAGGGAGGAGAGGAAAGAGACCTCTAGCGTGATAGGGGAGGGGAGGGGAGGAGAGGAAAGAGACCTCTAGCGTGATAGGGGAGGGGAGGGAAAGAGGAGAGGAGAGGAAAGAGACCTCTAGCGTGATAGGGGAGGGGAGGGGAGGAGAGGAGAGGAAAGAGACCTCTAGCGTGATAGGGGAGGGAGGGGAGGAGAGGAGAGGAAAGAGACCTCTAGCGTGATAGGGAGGGGAGGGGAGGAGAGGAGAGAGAGGCAAGAGACCTCTAGCGTGATAGGGGAGGGGAGGGGAGGAGAGGAGAGGAAAGAGAAGAGGCTAGGAAAGGGACCTCTAATCGTGATAGGGATAGAGAAAGGAGGGAAAGCGTGATAGGGGAGGGAGAGAAAGAGTGAGAGAAGAGGAAAGAGAACTCAAAAGATAAGCGATAAGGGGAAGAGAAGAGTCAATAAGAGGAGGGCGTGAAGTAGAGGTGGAGGGAGGAGGGGATAGGGAAGGGGATAGGAGAGGGAGGAAAGAGGAAAGGAGAAAGAGGGAAAGGAGAGGAAGCGAAGGAAAGAGGTCTAGCA